>JAHIAM010007568.1:0-47628 GCA_021605205.1 Aegilops longissima | reverse complement strand
GCTGGACATTTTGCTGCAAAATAAGTGACAATACAAATTAGTTGTCAACTATTTTGAATAAACAATATCAAAGACATAAATATGGTTGAGAAACTTACATAATGGTATAGCTGGGCGTCGCACTCGACCGGATTGGTATTACCTTCAATATCATCTTCGGACGAATATCAAAGGTGATAACCATATCAGGCTCAAATGCATAAGTCTTGCATAGTGCTGCCATGTTTTGCATCCAAAATAGGTGTAGTCGTCTGAATTGTATAATTTTGCATGGAAAATATAACCATGCTCGGTCTTCAAATAAACTTTTGTACCTTGCGTATGGTGAAACCTATCTTATCAATACAAAAACTCTTGCATGGCAGGGGATCGCTAGTAGAATAGTAAAAAAATATAAGTTCAAGCAAATGAAGCAGATGTCATGCTAGCTACGAAAAAAGACTTGTCGTTATGACTTCTGTATCCACTTGAAGTTCTCGTCAGCTTGATCTTTGAGCGCCTATTGTTGGGGTAGTAATTTCAAAAATTTCCTCGCTACACTCAAGACCATGGTGATGGCATAGCACGAGAGGAGAGTGTCGTCACGTACCCTCGTGAACCAAGCGAGCGTTATAACAACCTTGATTGATGTAGTACGTCGTCTTCACGATCCGACCGATCCAAGCACCGAGCGTCGGCACCTCCGAGTTCTGCACCGTTCAGCTCGATGGCGATCCCGGACTCGATCCAGCAAAGTGTCGAGGATGAGTTCCGTCAACCGCGGCGTGGTGCGATGATGATGCTCCACCGGCGCGGGCCGCCTAAGCTCGCGATGATATGACTTCTCCGGCGCGGGGCCGCCTAAGCTCATGACGATATGACGAAGTGGAATATGGTGGAGGGCACCGCTGCGGCTAGAGCGATCCGTAGATCAACTTGTGTGTTCATGGGGTGCCCCTGCCCCGATATATAAAGGAGGGAGGAGGAGGAGGCGGCCCTAGGAGAGCGCCATGGGAGTCCTACTCCCACGGGAGTAGGATTCCCCTTTCTAATCAACTAGGTCCTTCCATGTATTAGGAGTAGGAGACAAGTAAGGGGAAGAGAGAAGGGAAGGGAGGAAGGGTGGCCCTCCCTAGTCAATTCGGACTAGGCCATGGGGAAGCGCGGCCTGCCTAGGCAGCCCTCTCTCTTTCCCGCAGGGCCCAATAAGGCCCAATACTTCTCCGGCGAATTCCGTAACTCTCCGGTACTCCGAAAAATACCGAATCATTGGAACCTTTCCGAACTCGAATATAGTCGTCCAATATATCGATCTTTCGTCTCGACCATTTCGAGACTCCTCGTCATGTCCCCGATCTCATCCGGGACTCGAACTCCTTGGTACATCAAAACTCATAAACTCATAATATAAGCATGCATCGAAACCTTAAGCGTGCGGACCCTACGGGTTCGAGAACTATATAGACATGACCTAGAACTATTCTCGGTCAATAACCAATAGCGGAACCTGGATGCCCATATTGGCTCCTACATATTCTCGAAGATCTTTATCGGTCAAACCGCGTAACAACATCGTTGTTCCCTTTGTCATCGGTATGTTACTTGCGAGATTTGATCGTCGGTATCCAATACCTAGTTCAATCTCATTACCGGCAAGTCTCTTTACTCGTTCGTAATGCATCATTCCGTAACTAACTCATTAACTACATTGCTTGCAAGGCTTATAGTGATGTGCATTACGAGAGGGCCCAAAGATACCTCTCCGACAATCGGAGTGACAAAACCTAATCTCGAAATCGCCAACCCAACATGTACCTTTGGAGACACCTGTAGTACTCCTTTATAATCACCCAATTCGTTGTGGCGTTTGGTAGCACCAAAGTATTCCTCCGGTAGCAGGAGTTGCATAATCTCATAGTTACAGGAACATGTATAAGTCATGAAGAAAGCAATAGCAACATACTAAGCGATCAAGTGCTAGAGCTAACGGAATGGGTCATGTCAATCAGATCATTCTCCTAATGATGTGATCCCGTTAATCAAATGACAACTCATGTCTATGGTTAGGAAACATAACCATCTTGATTAACGAGCTAGTCAAGTAGAGGCATACTAGTGACACTCTGTTTGTCTATGTATTCACACATGTATTATGTTTCCGGTTAATACAATTCTAGCATGAATAATAAACATTTATCATGATATAAAGAAATAAATAATAACTTTATTATTGCCTCTAGGGCATATTTCCTTCACCTATCATCATCTAGGAAGATTCCGTAATCAGGCGCCCTCGTCTTGCGTATTTGCAAATACCAAAATCCTTTTAGTAAGTCAGACATTTCCTATGTTCATAGTTAAAACATTAATTGAAAATCGATCGAAGACAACTACCAGGATAATCAACACACAAATCCGGGGCACTTTCGATATTTCCTACATATTACGGCACAAGTCATGCCAAAATTCACGGAAAAATCCGGCATGACCTTTGCTAAAATAGGACATATCGGCGCCTGAAATTTGCGGAGCGGAAATGAATCAACACTCCGGCAAAACATAGGCCACTCGGGGTGTAACATGCAAACATGACCGCCACTTGGATATTGAGCAACACAAGATATACATTTCAAAATATCTTATAGGACTCAAATTAGCATGCATTCAATAAGCAAAAGTAAATCATCTCATGCGTCCCTACATCGTCGAATATTATCACTAATACATCACAAATAGTGTCATACATATAACATCACTAATACAACTAAAACCCTAGCACCGCGGGTATCGGCAGGCGGTGGACACCTGAAGAAGGAACCATCACGGGATCATAGCTCCGGTGAGATCCCTGGAGAACCTGCCGGGTATTGGAGAACGACACTGCTCCGCGCAAACAAGTGCGCAGACGTCGCGTCCTCCTCTTGACATGTTGGCGCACAACCTCCGGAGTCCTCAAGCCTCTGGATTCACTGGCCTGCGACCGCCACCAAAGAAGGTTGGGTCAGCAGGCTGGCTCCTCACCAACCTCGCCCCGATAGTGGCGCCTCCATACCACCCAGCGAGCCCGGTCCCGACATGGCGATCTGGTCAGGAGGTATCGTCCTCCGCCGACTCGGCAACGAGATCGGGATAGGCATCGTCCCACGTCGGGGAAAAATTGCTTTAACTAAAAATAGCAACAAGTTCTTACTAACTAGTTCTATTAATTCAACTAGTTCTTACTAAAATAAACTTACTATAAATAAAAGGTTTTTATCACTTATCCACCAGTTGTGTCTCACTACTCAATTTTGCCACTAGGAATTTCAACTGCTCAAAAATGCAACAGGCAAGAACTCTTTCTTTGACTGTTCCATTTTGAACTACTTCAAAATCTTGTCAAGGTATGTATTCATTGAAAAACTTATCAAGCGTCTTGATCTATCTCTATAGATCTTGATGCTCAATATATAAACAGCTTCACCGAGTCTTTCTTTGAAAAACTCCTTTCAAACACTCCTTTATGCTTTGGAATAATTCTACATTATCCGATCAACAATATGTCATTCACATATACTTATCGAAAGGCTGTAGTGCTCCCTCACTTTCTTGTAAATACAGGCCTTTCAAAAGTCATATAAAACCATATGCTTTGATCACACTATCAGCGTTTATTCCAACTCGAGAGGCTTGCGAGACCATAAATTGATCACTGGAGCTTGCATGCTTTATTAGCACCCTTTGGATCAACAAAACCTTCTGGTTGCATCATATATAACTCTTCTTCTAGAAATCCATTCAAGAATGCAGTTTTACATCCATTTGCCAATTTCATAATCATAAAATGTCGGCAATTGCTAACATGATTCAGACGGACTTAAGCATACTCTGGTGAAAAGTCTCGCCGTAGTCAACCCGAACTTAGAAAACCTTCGCAACAAGTCGAGCTTTGTAAACAGTTACATTACCATCGGCGAGTCTTCTTCTTAGAGATCCATTTATATCTCAAACGCGATCATCGGGCGAAGTCAACCGAATCCATACTTTGTTCTCATACATGGATCCCATCTCAGATTTCATGGCTTGACCATTTCGGCGAATCTGGGCTCACCAACTTCTTCATAGTTTGTGGGTTAGCCATGGTCAAGTAACATGACTTCCGAATGGATTACCGTGTCAGTGCGTATTTTACTCTGGTTGACCTCGAAGTTCGTAGTAACTTGATTTGAAGCTTCAGTCATCATCATTAGTTTCCTCACTAATTGGTGTAGTTGTCCGAGGAACCGTTTCTTGTGATGAACTACTTTCAATAAGGGAGCAGATCGATTATCTCATCAAGTTCTACTTTCCTCCACTCTTTCGAGAGAAACTTCTTCTCTAGAAAGGATCCATCTTAACAACAGCTTGCCCGGATCTGTGATGAAGGTGTACCCAATAGTTACCTTTGGGTTCTATGAAGCGCACTTCTCCGATTTGGGTTTGAGCTTATCGGTGAAAACTTTTCACCAAAGCATCACAAATCAAACTTTTAAACGCGATTTAGGTTCTTTGTTAAACCATAGTTCATGCATAATCGTCTCAGCAGTTTAGATGGTGCCCTATTAGCGTGAATGCGGCTCTCTAATGCATAACCCCAAAGCGATATTGGTAAATCGGTAAGAGACATCATTGATCGCACCATATCAAAATAAAGAAATCTGATTCGTCGTTCGGACACACCATAATGTTGTGGTGTTCCGGTGGCGTGAGCTGTGAAACTATTCCACATTGTTTTAATTGAAGACCAAACTTCGTTACTCAAATATTCATCTCCACGATCAGATCGCGAAACTTTATTTTCTTATTCGATGATTTTCACTTCACTCTGAAATTCTTTGAACCTTTCAACTATTTAGACTTATGTTTCATCAAGTAGATATACCCATATCTACTCAAATCATCTTTGAAGGTCAGAAAAATAGCGATACTTACGACATCAACACTCATTGGATCGCATACATCGGTATATATATTTATTTCCAACAATGCTTGTTCCATTGTTCGGAGTTTTAGTCATCTTGCCCAAAAGCCACGGTTACATAACATCAAATGATTCATAACCAAGTGATTCCAAAATCCATCTTTATGGAGTTTCTTCATCGCTTTATACCGATATATTAAGCGGCGTTACCACAAATAAGTTGCACTATCATTATTAACTTTGCATCTTTTGGCATCAATATTATGAATATGTATCACTCGATTGAGATCAATAAACTATTTTCATTGGGTGTATGACCATTGAAGGTTTATTCATGTAGCAGAACAACTATTATTCTCGACTTTAAATGAATAACCGTATTGCAATAAACATGATCAAATCATATTCATGCTCAGCATAAAAGCTAAATAACATTTATTGGGTTTAACACTAATCCAGTATGAGGTGTGTGATGATGATCATATCAATCTTGGAACTACTTCCAACACTCATCGTCACTTCTTCAACTAGTTATTTATACCAACTCCTGTTTGAGTTACTAATCTTGTAACCGAACAAGTATCAAATACTCGAGGCTACTATAAACACTAATCCCAATAGTATGGAGGTGTGCGATGATGATCATATCAATCTTGAACTACTTCCACACTCATCGTCACTTCCTTCAACTAGTCTCTTATTTGATACTGTAACTCCTGTTTTGAGTTACTAATCTTAACCGAACAAGTATCAAATACTCAGGGGCTACTATAAACACTAGTAAAGCACACATCAATACTTTATATCAAATATACTCTTGTTCACTTTGCCATCCTTCTTATCCACCAAATATTCAGGGCATTCCGCTTCATTGACCATTTCCTTTGCAGAAGAAGCACTTAGTTTCAGGCTTTGGTCCAGCTTTGGGCTTCTTGGGAGTGACAACTTGTTTGCATTCTACTTGAAGTTTCCCTTTCTTTCCTTTGCCTTTTCTTGAAACTAGTGGTCTTGTCAATCATCAACACTGATGCTCTTTCTTGATTTCTACCTACGTGGATTTCAACATCACGAAGCTGGGAATCTTTTGGTCATCCTTGCATACTATAGTTCTTCACGAAGTTCTAGCAACTTAGTGATGGTGACTGAAAATTCATCAATCACTATCTTATGGAAGATTAACTCACTTGATTCAAGCGATTGAAGTACCGGACAATCTGAGCACATGCTCACTAGTTGGCGATTCTCCTCCATCTTTTAGCTATAGAACTTGTTGGAGACTTCATATCTCTCAACTCGGTATTTGCTTGAAATATTAACTCAATTCTGGAACATCTCATATGGTCCGCAGCGTTCATCTTTGAAGTCGATTCTCGCGTTAAGTATGGTGCACTAAACTATCAAGTAGTCATCATATTGAGCTAGCCAAAGCGTTCATAACGTCCACTCTGCAATAGGTCATCACCTAGCGGTGCATTAAGACATAATTGTTTTGTGAGATGGAGTAGTTTCAATGGTGAACATCACTATGTTGATCATATCTACTATATGATTCACCGACCTTTCAGTCTCCGTGTTCCTAGGCCATATCTGCACATGCTAGGCTCGTCAAGTTTAACCTGAGTATTCGCGTGTGCAACTGTTTTGCACCATAGTATTTGAGCGTGAGCCTATCACACCGATCATCACGTGGTGTCTCGACGAAGAACTTCATAGCGGTGCATACTGGGAGAACACTTATACCTTGATAATTTAGTGAGAGATCATCTTATAAAGCTACCATGAACAAAGCAAAATAAGATGTATGAAAGATAAACATCACATGCAATCAAAATATGTGACATGATATGGCCATCATCATCTTGTGCCTTTGATCTCCATCTCAAAGCATCGTCATGATTTCCATCGTCACCGGCATGACACCATGATCTCCATCATCTTGATCTATATCAATGTGTCATCACATCATCGTCTGCCAACTATTGCTCTTGCAACTATTGCTATCGCATAGCGATAAAGTAAAAGCAATTATTTGGCGCTTGCATCTTATGCAATAGAGACAACCATAAGGCACGCGTTGCGATAACTTCAACAAAACATGATCATCTCATACAACAACTTATATCTCATCACATCTTGACCATATCACATCACAACATGCCTGTAAAAACAAGTTAGGCGTCCTCTACTTTGTTGTTGCAAGTTTTACGTGGCTGCTCGGGCTTAGCAAGAACCGTTCTTACCTACGCATCAAAACCACAGCGATAGTTTGTCAAGTTGGTGCTGTTTTAACCTTCATAAGGACGGGCGTAGCCACACTCAGTTCAACTAAAGTTGGAGAAACGACACCGCTAGTCACCTGTGTGCAAAGCACGGCGGTAAAACCAGTCTCGGCGTGCGTCGGTAATGTCGGTCGGGCCTTCATCCAACAATACCGAACAAAGTATGACATGCTGGTAAGCAATATGACTTATATCGCACAACTCACTTGTGTTCTACTCGTGCATATAACATCAACACATAAAACCTAGGCTCGGATGCCCTTTGTTGGGGAGCGTAGTAATTTCAAAAATTTCCTCGCGCAAGATCATGGTGATGCATAACAATGAGAGGGGAGTGTGTCCACGTACCCTCGTGAACCGGCGGGCGTTATGACAACGCGGTTGATGTAGTCGTCGTCTTCACAATCCGACCGATCCAAGCACGAATATACGACACCTCCGTGTTCTGCACCGCGTTCAGCTCGATGGCGATCCCGGACTCCGATCCAGCAGGGTGTCGGGGATGAGTTCGTCAACCTGACGGCGTGGTGGCGATGATGATGTTCTACGGCGCGGGGCTTCGCCTAAACTCCGCGACGATATGACGTGGTGGAATATGGTGGAGGGCACTTTGCGACTGAGTGATCACGAATCAACTTGTGTCTTCTAGGGTGCCCTGCCCCATATATAAAGGAGCAAGAGGGAGGCTGGCGGCCCTAGGGGCGGCATCAGGAGGAGTCCTCCTCTGGTAGATGGGACTCCTTTCCTAGTCAACTAGGAAGAGAGGAAGGAAGAGAAGGAGAGGGAGAGGGAAGAGGGACCGGCCCCTCCCTAGTCAATTCGGACTCCTCAGGGGGCGCTCACCTCTGGACTGCCTCTCTCTCCCCTCGGGCCCACTAAGGCCCAATACTTCCCAGGGTTCACATTCAAGACCATGGTGATGGCATAGCAACGAGAGGGAGATGTCTGTCCACGTACCCTCGTGACCGGCGGGCGTTATAACAACGCGGTTGATGTAGTCGTGCGTCTTCACGATCCGACCGATCCAAGCACGAGCGTCACGGCACCTCCGAGTTACGCACACGTTCAGCTCGATGGCGATCCCGGACTCCGATCCAGCAAAGTGTCGGGGATGAGTTCCGTCGACCTGACGGCGTGGTGGCGATGATGATGCTCCACCGGCGCAGGGCTTCGCTTAAGCTCGCGACGATATGACTTCTCCGGCGAGGGGCTTCGCCTAAGCTCCGTGATGATATGACGAAGTGGAATATGGTGGAGGGGCACCGCACACGGCTAAGCGATCCGTAGATCAACTTGTGTGTTCATGGGGTGCCCCTGCCCCAGTATAAAGGAGGGAGGGAGGAGGAGGCCGGCCCTAGGAGAGGCGCGCCATGGGGAGTCCTACTCCCACCGAGTAGGATTCCCCACCTAGTCCAACTAGGAGTCCTTCCATGTATTAGGAGTAGGAGACAAGTAAGGGAAGAGAGAAGGGAAGGGAGGAAGGGTGCGGCCTCCCTAGTCCAATTCGGATTAGGCCATGGGGCGCGCGCCTGCCCTAGGCAGCCTCTCTCTTTCCCAGCAGGCCCAATAAGGCCCAATACTTCTCCCGGCGAATTCCCGTAACTCTCCGGTACTCGAAAATACCGAATCATTGAACCTTTCCGAACTCGAATATAGTCGTCCAATATATCGATCTTTCGTCTCGACCATTTCGAGACTCCTCGTCATGTCCCCGATCTCATCCGGGACTCGAACTCCTTCGGTACATCAAAACTCATAAACTCATAATATAACTGTCATCGAAACCTTAGCGTGCGGACCCTACGGGTTCGAGAACTATGTAGACATGACCTAGAACTATTCTCGGTCAATAACCAATAGCGGAACCTGGATGCCCATATTGGCTCCTACATATTCTCTGAAGATCTTTATCGGTCAAACCGCATAACAACATACGTTGTTCCTTTGTCATCGGTATGTTACTTGCCCGAGATTTGATCGTCGGTATCCAATACCTAGTTCAATCTCATTACCGGCAAGTCTCTTTACTCGTTCGTAATGCATCATTCCGTAACTAACTCATTAGCTACATTGCTTGCAAGGCTTATAGTGATGTGCATTACCGAGAGGGCCGGAGATACCTCTCCGACAATCGGAGTGACAAAACCTAATCTCGAAATCGCCAACCCAACATGTACCTTTGGAGACACCTGTAGTACTCCTTTATAATCACCCGATTCGTTGTGACGTTTGGTAGCACCAAAGTGTTCCTCCGTAAGCAGGAGTTGCATAATCTCATAGTTACAGGAACATGTATAAGTCATGAAGAAAGCAATAGCAACATACTAAGCGATCAAGTGCTAGGCTAACGGAATGGGTCATGTCAATCAGATCATTCTCCTAATGATGTGATCCCGTTAATCAAATGACAACTCATGTCTATGGTTAGGAAACATAACCATCTTCGATTAACGAGCTAGTCAAGTAGAGGCATACTAGTGACACTCTGTTTGTCTATGTATTCACACATGTATTATGTTTCCGGTTAATACAATTCTAGCATGAATAATAAACATTTATCATGATATAAGGAAATAAATAATAACTTTATTATTGCCTCTAGGGCATATTTCCTTCACCTATCATCATCTAGGAAGATTCCGTCGTACAGGCCGCGCTCGTCTTCGCAGTATTTGCAAATACCAAAATCCTTTTCGTCGTCAGACATTTCCTATGTTCATAGTTAAAACATTAATTGAAAATCGATCGAAGACAACTACCAGGATAATCAACACACAAATCCGGGGCACTCAATATTTCCTACATATTCTGGCACAAGTCATGCCAAAATTCACGGAAAAATCCGGCATGACCTTTGCTAAAATAGGACATATCGGCGCCTGAAATTTGCCGAGCGAAATGAATCAACACTCCGGCAAAACATAGGCCACTCGGAGGTGTAACATGCAAACATGACCGGCCACTTGGATATTGAGCAACACAAGATATACATTTCAAAATATCTTATAGGACTCAAATTAGCATGCATTCAATAAGCAAAAGTAAATCATCTCATGCGTCCCTACATCGTCAATATTATCACTAATACATCACAAATAGTGTCATACATATAACATCACTAATACAACTAAAACCCTAGCACACGACGGGTATCGGGCGCAGCGGTGGACACCCACAGAGAAGGAACCATCACGGGATCATAGCTCGGTGAGATCCTGGAGAACCTGCGGTATTGGAGAACGACCTGTGCTCCAACGCAAACAAGTAGCGACGGACGTGCGCGTCCTCCTCACTGACATGGTGACGCACCACCTCCGCGGAGTCCTCAAGCCTCTGGATCGTCACTGGCCCACGCGACCGCCACCAAAGAAGGTTCGGGTCAACGACAGGCTGGCTCCTCACCAACCTGCGCCCCCCGATAGGTAGCGCCTCCCAGTACCACCCCGGCGAGCCCAGTCCCCGACATGGCCGATCTGGTCAAGGAGGTATCATCCTCCGCCGACTCGACGACGAGGATGCGGGATAGGCATCGTCCACGTCGAGGCGGGAAAAATTGCTTTAACTAAAAAATAGCAACAAGTTCTTACTAACTAGTTCTATTAATTCAACTAGTTCTTACTAAAAATAAACTTACTATAAATAAAAGGGTTTTTATCACTTATGCCACCAGTTGTGTCTCACTACTCAATTTTGCCACTAGGAATTTCAACTGCTCAAAAATGCCATCACTTTGTTAGGTACATGCTCAAAAATGCCACTGGATACCATTATTGTGATCTCAAAACCCTTTTGCTATGTTATAGTGACATAAATACCTATGAACCAACATGCCAGCTCTCCCTCCATCTCACTACAATAAAGTATGGGGCCCACTTAATCCTAACAACGTTCTTATTTTCTGTAAAATTATTAAGCTTGGTTACTCGACAAGTAGGGATACACTTAGGAACTGACATATGGGTCTAGACTTATTTTTGTCATATAACATGGTCAACGGGTTTGACATGAAAATAATAATGTCTAATGGCCTTTTGAGCAAACATCTAACGGGATGGTGGCATTTTTAGATATCTAATGGCATTTTGAGCAAGCATCTCACGGATCGATGGCATTTTTGAGCAGTTGTAACTTCTAATGGCAAAACTGAGTAGTGCGACACTATTAGTACCTAGTTCTTAATATGCAACTAAAATAAACTTACTATAAATAAAATAAACTTAATATGCAAATAAAATATAAAGAAACCTAGGCAGATCAGGTAGGGAGAGGGAGGCCAGGCGTGCTCACCTCGGGTGCCTGCTGACGAGGAGGGCAGGCGGCGTCGAGGTCGAGGTCGGGCGGGGTCGGGCGGCGTCAGGCGACGTTGAGGTCGAGGCGGGGTGGCGTTGAATCTGGGGTCGGGCGTCGTCAGGGCGTGAGGTCGAGGCGGGCGGCGTTGAGGTCGGGGTCGGGCGTGAGGTGCGGAGGCGGGCCGGCGAGCTGACGGCGGCGAGTGGAGATTTGGGGAAAGTGTGGCGTGGGAAGGACGAACCGGGCCGTGGTTAAGTCGAAGTAGCATGGCGCATTCGAGAAAGCGCAGCTGCTACCTTAGCTTCTGGTGCGTTCACGATAAACGCCATCTGCTACTCCTTTCTCTTTTTCCCTTTTCATTTAGTTTCCTTCACATTTTATTTGTTTCCTTTCACATTATTCTATTTCTTTCATTTTCAATTACCTTTCATTTTCTTTCCATTTAATTTTATAACTTTAGCAGCAACGAGTTTACTTTAAAATGCGCTGCTACAAATAGCATAGCGATAGCGCGGTTCGTCATAGATCGCTACTACTATGTGTAGCTTATGGGCTAAGCCGTGGGAATTTTAGCAGTAACGTGTATACAGCAAGAGGCGCTACTGCTATATCTTTATCTGCAGCGTGGTTACCTCAGGCGCGCTACTGCTAATTGGCACCAGCGTGCTTTTTTGACCCACGCTGCTGCTAAAGTTCTGTGTATAGGGTTTTCCCTAGTAGTGCAGCATCATCGTGCACATCGTCTGGTTCCTCTTGATGTTCAGTAGCATCACCGTATTTAGGGGGCACATAGTTGTCATCGTACTCTTCTTCTTCGCCGTCTTCCATCATAACCCCTATTTCTCCGTGCCTCGTCCAAACATTATAGTGTGGCATGAAACCCTTGTAAAGCAGGTGGGTGTGAAGGATTTTCCGATCAGAGTAAGACATCGATTCCCACAATTAATGCATGGACAACACATAAAACCATTCTGCTTGTTTGCCTCAGCAGCTTGAGAAACTCATGCATGCCCTTAATGTACTCCGAGGTGTATACATCACCGTACATCCATTGCAGGTTCATCTGCGTGCATTATATATAAAATTAAGTTTGTCAAAAACCATTACAGAACATCATGAATAGATAAATAAGTGACCAAACTAATAGAAGTTCATCATCACATTAAAACCAAAGTACATACATAGTTCTCATCTAACAACATATAGCTCTCCAGAGCATCTAATTAATTAAACCATACATTGAAACTATGTAAAACATTTCAATGCGAAAACAAATGCGATCATAATCGCAATCAAGGTAACAACTGATCCAACTGCATAATGATACCAAGCCTCGGTATGAATGGCATATTTTCTAATCTTTCTAATCTTCAAGAGCATTGCATCCATCTTGATCTTGTGATCATCGACGACATCCGCAACATTCAACTCCAATATCATCTTCTCCTCCTCAATTTTTTTATTTTTTCCTTCAAGAAATTGTTTTCTTCTTCAACTAAATTTAACCTCTCGACAATAGGGTCGGTTGGAATTTCCGGTTCAACAACCTCCTAGATAAATAAAATCTATGTCACGTTGGTCGGCATAATTTTCATAAACAATAAATGAACCAATAGTTATGAAAAGATAATATATACCACATCCGAATCATAGACAGGACGAGGGCCGATGGGGGTGGATACCAAACCATCGCACTATATAAGATGCAATAATAAAAGTAAGAAAATAATACAAGTATCTATCTAAACATAGAAGTAAGAATATTTTTCCTTTCAGAAAGAACATAAGAACAAGCGGCTCACTGCGTTGGTGCCGGCGATGAGATCGCCATGGTGATCGATGGCCGTGAAAGGCGGAGGCAGGCGTGACGGACCGCTAAACATAGACAAATATTGAGGAAAATGGAGCTTGGAGGTCGAGCTTGGATAGGAGAAAGCTTAAGTAGTGTGGCTCGGGCATGCCATGAACACCTTGTGTGCATAGGAGGTGAGCTAGAGCACCACCAGACCTCTCCCCTCGGCGGAAAAAAGCAGGCAGTATGCTCTGCTCTTCTGTGGGGTATATATAGGCACCTCACTGGTCGGTTGGCGGCACGAACCGGGACTAAAGGGCACCTTTGGTCCCGGTTCAAGCGACCAACCGGACCAATGGTGGTGGGCAGAGGCGAGGCCCATTGGTCCCGGTTCGTCCCACCAACCGAGACCAAAGGGGCCAGACGAACCGGGACCAATGGCCCACGTGGCCCGGCCGGCCCCCGGGGCTCACGAACCGGGTCCAATGCCCCCATGGGTCCCGCTTCTGGACTGAACCGGGACTAATGGGCTGACCTTGCCTGGATCGTTGGCCCCTTTTCTACTAGTGTTGTCAAACTTTCCGATGAACCTATAAGTTGCCGTTATGATCACCGTGTTAGATATGATGTTTGAGCTACCCCAAAGTCCACCATACAGTAAGAAGTCACTACGATACTCTAATGATCTAAGGAACTAAATCACACGTTAACATGCTATGTTATAACAATCGACTTGTGATGATTGCATCTCAAAGTATAACAAACAAGTCTGTGCTGATTCAATATGATCTTTCTTCCAACGTCATATTCTCGAAGTTGTAATAGGACTATCATTTCATCTAATGATATCCAAAGATCCGGAAAACATGATCACTAACAACACTTGAGATAGTCTTAGAGGGGAGAGTAGGAATCTTATATTACTGTATTAATCCACACGTGCATATGATTTTTCCACCGAATCACATATTTCACGATCATAACAGTTATAGCATAGAATATAAACTCTTAATTATAAACATGGAAATATAGTAATACAATATTATTTTCACTAGGGCATTTCAAAAGGCGACAGCGCCCTTAGGTGTCGCTATCGGCGTCTTCATGAGCTCGCCCACACATCTTCGAGGTGGCGGTCGTGTTGCTGGTGGAGTTTGAGTTCGCCGATGTCGGCATGGTTGTGCGGGTTTATACGATTACCCCTTAATCAATGGAAGGGTTGTTTTGCATGGTTTTCCTTAATCATCATGCGGTGTGTGGTCTTTGGCCTAGTTTCCCTATAAGAGCATCTACCACCACAGGTACAAAATTTTGGTCCCCAACGCATGCAGACGTGCCGGCGCGTCCGCGAACACTGTTCGGATAAGGCGTCCGCGGACACTGTTCGGATAAGGCACGTCCGCGGACACTGAACGAATTGCACACAAAATAGCTCCTCCAGTGCCAGGACCAGGTTTTCGGGATATTAATTTCCCAGAAAATGGCCCTTATGCTCACCAGCCCCAGGATTACTGTAAGCTGGCGAGACACCAACTTGATATAGAAACTCCAAGAAAATTACATAATATGTAGTACAAGACCATTCAGGCCTATGAGTATCACCATTGGTTTCTAGTGGCTGATGGCGGAAGCGGTTTGTGGTTCATCTGCGACTATGGGACTCCATTTCCCACAGAAACATCTGACCAGGTTATCTCCTATCTTCGCGCGGCTGCTATCGCCATTTGCGCATGCTCCCGGGCTTTCATCACAACGCTCCTCTCCAAGCAAGAAATCTGGCCAAGACAATAGCCAGGGACAAGCCAATGAGTATTTTGGAATGTACTCGCAAACATTATGAACAAAGGTATAATATTCAAATGATAAACATGCTCTAAAATATTCTATGATCACAAGGTCAGTCACAAAATAAAATCCATGATGCACGCAAGCAAGTTATTCACATAACACATGAATAATGCAATTAGAGAGTAGAAATAGAATGCCTCAGTCGAGCGTCTGAGCGACACCACAGAAAGGGCTCATAAGTGAAATAAGTTACAAACATGCCGCAGTCGGGCGTCTGTGCGACGCCACATAAAAGGCTTATAAAGTAAATACATAACAAGCATGCCACAGTCGGGCGTCTCAGCGACACCACATAAAGGGCTTATAGTAAATAAATAACAAGCACGCCACAGTCGGGCGTCTCAGCGACGCCACATAAAGGGCTTATATAGTAAACAAACAACAAGCACGCCACAGTCGGGCGTCTCAGCGACGCCACATAAAGGGCTTTTAAAGTAAATCAATAACAAACATGCCACAGTCGGGCGTCTGTGCGACACCACATAAAGGGCTTATAACAGAATAATCACAGTGAATATCCAGGAGGTAGAACCGTCCCAGGGATACTCAATAAATCAAATAATGAAAATAGTTAGTCCACAATAATAATACTCATAATCATCATATGTCACCGGTCATAATCAATGTTCTGACTTAGTAGTTTTTCCTCCGAAGACCGACACTAAGACCGACACTTGACCCATCCCAGACTGTAGTCCTTAACCATGGACACGGCTATTTGAATAGATGTTTAATCTCTGCAGAGAGTGTACTCTTTACCCACGGGTAACAGATTCCTTTAGTCCATCGGGACTAATTCCATCTACGGTCTTTTGGTTGAAAACACACCTGACCGCACACACCAGCATGTGTCTGGAATCACCCATGACACATGTTTAAGCAAAACTCTAAGTGGGAGGCTACAACCTCGATTAGCATGGGATCACAAAATTTTTAATGCGCAAAACTAGGGAGCTACCCTTGGCTCCAACCGAAAACACCCATGTCCCGGACCAGGTGGCATGCCTACGGATGCCTCCGGTATCTTCCACCATGGCCTCTCACATGCGGTGTGTGCTAGGAGAGGGTTGACGACTTATTGAACTGTACCCTACCTGTGGCAGGGACAAGTGGTTATCTGAAACAAGTATGGGGTTATCGGAACAAGACTCGATCTATGGTCACTCGGGAGGTTTAAGTATTCCTGCATGATTAGCATAACAATTTATACTTCAATAAACAGACAGAATCACCACTCGACATACCTCATCATGCCGTACTGGACACAACCGTCTCGACGGAGGACTAGGAACAAGCCCATGTCTACCCAAGACAGAGGCTTTCCCGAATTCCTTCCGGTATGCATGAAAGGCATATGATAGTGACTACTATCACAAACATATCAACTCCAATAGCATGGAATCATCCATATGCACTCATGAGTATGACATATCATCAAAAAAAATAGCAGATACTCCATGTCGAGGTGGGGTTGTAACCGTGTCAAATAACACACACAATATTATGCCAGGGTTCAGAATGCTTGCATTCAAATTGAGGAGAGGCAGGGTGCATCCCAAGACTTTTGAAAGTTTTCGTCTTCTTCAAAATCCTATTTTTGAAAATATTCGAAATAACCCACAGTTTCAAAATAGTACAAAAAAAGTTGCCTGAATTTTTTTCAAATAAATATGAAACTAAACTAGACAAAATTTGAGAAAGGTAGGAAGAAGAATCAACTCATTTGGAGTTATATTTAAAAAGTTATAGCCAGTCAAAGTATCAGCCAAATTCTGCTTTTAATAAATAAAAGAAACTGAAAAGAAAAACGGTTCGGGGGAAGCGTGCTCGAGGCTTTACGCTTTCACTTATCCAACGTGAGCGGTAGCGTGGGTCACTTGACAAGGTGTTGGGGAGCGTAGTAATTTCAAAAAATTCCTCGCACACGCAAGATCATGGTGATGCATAGCAACGAGGGAAGAGTGTGTCCACGTACCTCGTGAGACCGAAAGCGAGGCGTTATGACAACGCGGTTGATGTAGTCGTCGTCTTCACAATCCGACCGATCCAAGCACCGAGCGTCACGGCACCTCCGTGTTCTGCACGTTCAGCTCGATGGCGATCCCGGACTCCGATCCAGCGAGGGAGTCGGGGATGAGTTCGTCGACGACGGCATGGTGACGATGATGATGTTCTACCGGCGCGAGGGCTTCCCTAAACTCATGACGATATGACCGAGGTGGAATATGGTGGAGGGGGCACCGCACACGGCTAAGGAGCGATCACGAAGATCAACTTGTGTCTTCTAGGGTGCCCCCTGCCCCGTATATGAAGGAGCAAGGGGAGGCGGCCGGCCCTAGGGGCGCGCCAAGGAGGGGAGTCCTCCTCCTAGTGGGAGTAGGACTCCCCTTTCCTAGTCCAACTAGGAAGAGAGAGGGGCAAGGAAAGAGAGGGAGAGGGAGAGGGAAAGAGGGGCCGCGACCCCCGCCTCCCTAGTCCAATTCGGACTCCTCATGGGGGGGGGGGCGCTCCACCTGCTAGGCTGCTGCCCTCTCTCTCCCCTCAGGCCCACTAAGGCCCAATACTTCCCCGGGGGGTTCCGGTAACCCCTCCAGCACTCCGGTTTTCTCCGAAATCACCCGGAACACTTTCGGTGTCCGAATATAGTCGCCC
The DNA here is from genome assembly GCA_021605205.1 of Aegilops longissima. Classification (NCBI taxonomy): domain Eukaryota; kingdom Viridiplantae; phylum Streptophyta; class Magnoliopsida; order Poales; family Poaceae; genus Aegilops; species Aegilops longissima. The sequence goes on along the minus strand of JAHIAM010007568.1, from coordinate 29,849 downwards.
AATATATCAATCTTTATGTCTCGACCATTTCGAGACTCCTCGTCATCTCCGTGATCACATCCGGGACTCCGAACAACCTTCGGTACATCAAAACATAAACTCATAATAAAACTGTCATCGTAACGTTAAGCGTGCGGACCCTACGGGTTCGAGAACTATGTAGACATGACCTAGAACTATTCTCGGTCAATAACCAATAGCGGAACCTGGATGCTCATATTGGCTCCTACATATTCTACGAAGATATTTATCGGTCAAAACGCATAACAACATACGTTGTTCCCTTTGTCATCGGTATGTTACTTGCCCGAGATTCGATCGTCGGTATCTCAATACCTAGTTCAATCTCGTTACCGGGAAGTCTCTTTACTCGTTCTGTAATACATCATCCCGCAAATAACTCATTAGTTGCAATGCTTGCAAGGCTTAAGTGATGTGTATTACCGACAGGGCCGAGAGATACCTCTCCGACATTCGGAGTGACAAATCCTAATCTCGAAATACGCCAACCCAACAAGTACCTTCGGAGACACCTGTAGAGCACCTTTATAATCACCCGATTCGTTGTGACGTTTGGTAGCACACAAAGTGTTCCTCCGGTAAACGGGAGTTGCATAATCTCATAGTCATAGGAATATGTATAAGTCATGAAGAAAGCAATAGCAACATACTTAAACGATCGAGTGCTAAGCTAACGGAATGGGTCATGTCAATCACATCATTCTCCTAATGATGTGATCTCGTTAATCAAATGACAACTCATGTCTATGGCTAGGAAACTTAACCATCTTTGATCAACGAGCTAGTCAAGTAGAGGCATACTAGTGACACTCTGTTTGTTTATGTATTCACACATGTATTATGTTTCCGGTTAATACAATTCTAGCATGAATAATAAACATTTATCATGAAATCAGGAAATAAATAATAACTTTATTATTGCCTCTAGAGCATCTTTCCTTCAGTCTCCCACTTGCACTAGAGTCAATAATCTAGTTCACATCGCCATGTGATTTAACACCAATAGTTCACATCACCATTTGATTAACACCCATAGTTCACATCATCATGTGACCAACACCCAAAGGGTTTACTAGAGTCAATAATGTAGTTCACATCGCTATGTGATTAACACCCAAAGAGTACTAAGGTGTGATCATGTTTTGTTTGTGAGAGAAGTTTAGTCAGCGGGTCTGCCACATTCAGATCCGTATGTATTTTGCAAATTTCTATGTCAACAATGCTCTTGCACGGAGCTACTCTAGCTAATTGCTCCCATTTTCAATATGTATCCAGATTGAGACTTAGAGTAATCTAGATCAGTGTCAACACTTGCATCGGCGTAACCCTTCTGACGAACCTTTAATCACCTCCATAATCGAGAAACATATCCTTATTCCACTAAGGATAATTTTGACCGCTGTCGATGATCTACTCCTAGATCACTATTGTACTCCTTGCCAAAATCTGTGTAGGGTATACAATAGATCTGGTACACAGCATGGCATACTTTATAGAACCTATAGCCAAGGCATAGGAATGACTTTCATTCTCTTTCTATCTTCTGCCATGGTCGAGTTTTGAGTCTTACTCAATTTCACACCTTGTAACGAAATAACTCTTTCTTTGACTGTTCCATTTTGAACTAGTTCAAAATCTTGTCAAAATATGTACTCATTGAAAAAACTTATCAAGCGTCTTGATCTATCTCTATAGATCTTGATTCTCAATATGTAAGCAGCTTCATCGAGGTTTTCTTTGAAAACTCCTTTCAAACACTCCTTTGTGCTTTGCGAATAATTCTACATTATTTCCGATCAACAATATGTCATTCATATACTTATCAGAAATGATGTAGTGCTCCCACTCACTTTCTTGTAAATACAGGCTTCACATGAAGTCTGTATAAAACTATATCTTTGATCAACTTATCAAAGCGTATATTCCAACTCCGAGATGCTTGCACCAGTCCATAGATGGATCGCTGGAGCTTGCATATTTTGTTAGCACCTTTAGGATTTACAAAACCTTCTGGTTGCATCATATACAACTCTTCTTTAATAAATCCATTAAGGAATGCAGTTTTGTTTATCCATTTGCCAGATTTCAAAAATGCGGCAATTGCTAACATGATTCGGACAGACTTAAGCATAGATACGGTGAGAAACTCTCATCGTAGTCAACACCTTGAACTTGTCGAAAACCTTTTGCGACAATTCTAGCTTTGTAGATAGTAACACTACTATCAGCGTCCGTCTTCCTCTTGAAGATCCATTTATTTTCTATGGCTTGCCGATCATCGAACAAGTCAACCAAAGTCCATACTTTGTTCTCATATATGGATCCCATCTCAGATTTCATGGCCTCAAACCATTTTGCGAATCGGGCTCATCATCGCTTCCTCATAGTTCACAATTTCATCATGGTCCATAACATGACTTCGAACAGGATTACCGTACCACTCAGTGCGGATCTCACTCTGGTTTACCTACGAGATTCGGTAGTAACTTGATCTGAAGTTACATGATCATCATCATTAGCTTCCTCACTAATTGGTGTAGTAGTCACGAGAACAGATTTCTGTGATGAACTACTTTCAATAAGGGAGCAGGTACGATTACCTTATCAAGTTCTACTTTCCTCCCACTCACTTCTTTCGAGAGAAACTCCTTCTCTAGAAAGGATCCATTCTTAGCAACGAATGTCTTGCCTTCGGATCTGTGATAGAAGGTGTACCCAACAGTCTCCTTTGGGTATCCTATGAAGACATATTTCTCCGATTTGGGTTTGAGCTTATCAGGATGAAACTTTTTCATATAAGCATCACAACCCCAAACTTTAAGAAACGACAACTTTGGTTTCTTGCCAAACCACAATTCAGATTGTGTCGTCTCAACGGACTTAGATGGTGCCCTTTTAGCGTGAATGCACTTGTGTTTAATGCATAGCCCCAAAGCGATAGTGGTAAATCGGTAAGAAACATCATAGATTGCACTATATCCAATAAAATACAGTTATGACGTTCGGACACACCATTATGCTGTGGTGTTCCAGGTGGCGTGAGTAGTGAAACTATTTCACATTGTTTTAACTGAAGACCAAACTCGTAACTCAAATACTCTTCTCCATGATCAGATCATAGAAACTTTATTTTCTTGTTATGATGATTTTCAACTTCTCTCTGAATTTTTTTGAACTTTTCAAATGTTTCAGACTTATGCTTCATTAAGTAGATATACCCATATCTGCTCAAATCGTCTGTGAAGGTCGAAAATAATGATACTTGTCGCGAGCCTTAATATTCATCGGACCACATACATCGGTATGTATGATTTCCAACAAATCTGTTGCTCGCTCCGTTGTTCCGAGAGCGGAGTCTTAGTCATCTTGCCCATGAGGCATGGTTCGCAAGCATAAAGTGATTCATAATCAAGTGATTCGAAAAGTCCATTAGCATGGAGTTTCTTCATGTGCTTTACACCAATATGACCTAAGCGGCAGTGCCACAAACAAGTTGCACTATCATTATTAACTTTGCATCTTTTGGTTTCAATATTATGATTATGTGTATCACTACGATCGAGATCCAACGAACCATTTTCATTGGGTGTGTAACCATATAAGGTTTTATTCATGTAAATAGAACAACAATTTATTCTCTTACTTAAATGAATAACTGTATTGCAATAAACATGATCAAGTCATATTCATACTCAACGCAAACACCAAATAACACTTATTTAGGTTCAACATTAATCCCGAAAGTATAGGGAGTGTGCGATGATGATCATATCAATCCTCGAACCACTTCCAACACACATCATTACTTCACCCTTAACTAGTCTCTGTTCATTCGCAACTCCGTTTGAGTTACTACTCTTAGCAACTGAACCAGTATCAAATACCGAGGGGTTACTCTGAACACTAGTAAAATACACATCAATAATCTGTATATCAAATATACCTTTGTTCACTTTGCCATCCTTCTTATCCGCCAAATACTTGGGGTAGTTCCGCTTCTAGTGACCAGTCCCTTTGCATTAGAAGCACTCAGTCTCAGGCTTAGGTCCAGACTTGGGCTTCTTCACTTGAGCAGCAACTTTCTTGCCGTTCTTCTTGAAGTTCCCTTCTTCCTTTGCCCTTTTCTTGAAACTAGTGGTCTTGTCAACTATCAACACTTGATGTTTCTCTTGATTTCTACCTTCGTCGATTTCAGCATCACGAAGAGCTTGGGAATCGTTTCCGTTATCCTTGCATATTATAGTTCATCACGAAGTTCTACTAACTTGGTGATGGTGACTAGAAAATTTTGTCAATCACTATATTATCCGGAAGATTAACTCCCACTTGATTCAGCGATTGTAGTACCGGACAATCTGAGCACATGCTCACCGCTTGAGCTATTCTCCTCCATCTTCTAGCTATAGAACTTGTTGGAGACTTCATATCTCTCAACTCGGGTATTTGCTTGAAATATTAACTTCAACTACTGGAACATCTCATATGGTCCATGACGTTCAAAACGTCTTTGAAGTCCTGATTCTAAGCCGTTAAGCATGGTGCACTAAACTATCAAGTAGTCATCATATTGAGCTAGCCAAACGTTCATAACGTCTGCATCTGCTCCTGCAATATGTCTGTCACCTAGCGGTGCATCAAGGACATAATTTTTCTGTGCAGCAATGAGGATAAACCTCAGATCACGGATCCAATCCGCATCATTGCTACTAACATTTTTCAACTTAGTTTTCTCTAGGAACATATCAAAAATAAAACAGGGAGCTAAATGCGAGCTATTGATCTACAACATAGATATGCTAATACTACGGGACTAAGTTCATGATAAATTTAAGTTCAATTAATCATATTACTTAAGAACTCCCACTTAGATAGACATCCCTCTAATCTTCTAAGTGATCACGTGATCCATATCAACTAAACCATGTCCGATCATCACGTGAGATGGAGTAGTTTCAATGGTGAACATCACTATGTTGATCATATCTACTATATGATTCACACTCGACCTTTCAGTCTCCGTGTTCCTAGGCCATATCTGTTACATGCTAGGCTCGTCAAGTTTAACCTGAGTATTCCGCGTGTGCAACTGTTTTGCACCCATAGTATTTGAACGTAGAGCCTATCACACCCGATCATCACGTGGTGTCTCAGCACGAAGAACTTTCGCAACGGTGCATACTCAGGGAGAACACTTATACCTTGATAATTTAGTGAGAGATCATCTTATAAAGCTACCGCCGAACGAAGCAAAATAAGATGTATGAAAGATAAACATCACATGCAATCAAAATATGTGACATGATATGGCCATCATCATCTTGTGCCTTTGATCTCCATCTCCAAAGCATCGTCATGATTTCCATCGTCACCGGCATGACACCATGATCTCCATCATCTTGATCTATATCAATGTGTCATCACATCATCGTCTCGCCAACTATTGCTCTTGCAACTATTGCTATCGCATAGCGATAAAGTAAAGCAATTATTTGGCGCTTGCATCTTATGCAATAAAGAGACAACCATAAGGCTTCGCCAATTGCGATAACTTCAACAAAACATGATCATCTCATACAACAACTTATATCTCATCACATCTTGACCATATCACATCACAACATGCCCTGTAAAAACAAGTTAGGCGTCCTCTACTTTGTTGTTGCAAGTTTTACGTGGCTGCTACGGGCTTAGCAAGAACCGTTCTTACCTCGCATCAAAACCACAGCGATAGTTTGTCAAGTTGGTGCTGTTTTAACCTTCGCAAGGACCGGGCGTAGCTACACTCGGTTCAACTAAAGTTGGAGAAACCGACACCGCTAGTCACCTGTGTGCAAAGCACGGCGGTAAAACCAGTCTCGCGTAAGCGTCTGGTAATGTCGGTCCGGCCGCTTCATCCAACAATACCGCCAACCAAAGTATGACATGCTGGTAAGCAATATGACTTATATCGCCCACAACTCACTTGTGTTCTACTCGTGCATATAACATCAACACATAAAACCTAGGCTCGGATGCCCTTGTTGGGGAGCGTAGTAATTTCAAAAATTTCCTCGCACACGCAAGATCATGGTGATGCATAACAATGAGAGGGAGAGTGTGTCCACGTACCCTCGTGAGACCGAAAGCGAGGCGTTATGACAACGCGGTTGATGTAGTCGTGCGTCTTCACAATCCGACCGATCCAAGCACCGAATATACGACACCTCCGTGTTCTGCACACGTTCAGCTCGATGGCGATCCCGGACTCCGATCCAGCAGGGTGTCGGGATGAGTTCGTCAACCACGACGGCGTGGTGGCGATGATGATGTTCTACCGACGCAGGCTTCGCCTAAACTCCGCGACGATATGACCGTGGTGGAATATGGTGGAGGGGCACCGCTGCGGCTAAGGAGTGATCACGAAGATCAACTTGTGTCTTCTAGGGTGCCCCCCTGCCCCGTATATAAAGGAGCAAGAGGGGAGGCTGGCGGCCCTAGGGGCGCGCGCCAGGAGGAGTCCTCCTCCTAGTGGGAGTAGGACTCCTTTCCTAGTCCAACTAGGAAGAGAGGGGAAGAAAGAGAAGGAGAGGAGAGGGAAGAGGGACCGCGCCCCTCTAGTCAGTCGGACTCCTCATGGGGCGCTCCACCTCCGGACTGCTGCCCTCTCTCTCCCTCAGGCCCACTAAGGCCCAATACTTCCCGGGGGTTCCGTAACCCCTCCGGCACTCCGTTTTCTCCGAAATCACCGGAACACTTCCGGTGTCCGAATATAGTCGTCAATATATCAATCTTTATGTCTCGACCATTTCGAGACTCCTCGTCATCTCCGTGATCACATCCGGACTCGAACAACCTTCGTACATCAAAACATAAACTCATAATAAAGCTGTCATCCGTAGCGTTAAGCGTGCGGACCCTACGGGTTCGAGAACTATGTAGACATGACCTAGAACTATTCTCGGTCAATAACCAATAGCGGAACCTGGATGCTCATATTGGCTCCTACATATTCTACGAAGATCTTTATCGGTCAAACCGCATAACAACATCGTTGTTCCCTTTGTCATCGGTATGTTACTTGCCCGAGATTCGATCGTCGGTATCTCAATACCTAGTTCAATCTCGTTACGGAAGTCTCTTTACTCGATTCGTAATACATCATCCATAAATAACTCATTAGTTGCAATGCTTGCAAGGCTTAAGTGATGTGTATTACCGACAGGGCCCAGAGATACCTCTCCGACATTCGGAGTGACAAATCCTAATCTCGAAATACGCAAACCCAACAAGTACCTTCGGAGACACCTCTAGAGCAACTTTATAATCACCCAGTTACGTTGTGACGTTTGGTAGCACACAAAGTGTTCCTCCGGTAAACAGGAGTTGCATAATCTCATAGTCATAGGAATATGTATAAGTCATGAAGAAAGCCATAGCAACATACTTAAACGATCGAGTGCTAAGCTAACGGAATGGGTCATGTCAATCACATAATTCTCCTAATGATGTGATCTCGTTAATCAAATGACAACTCATGTGTATGGCTAGGAAACTTAACGATCTTTGATCAACGAGCTAGTCAAGTAGAGGCATACTAGTGACACTCTGTTTGTCTATGTATTCACACATGTATTATGTTTCCGGTTAATACAATTCTAGCATGAATAATAAACATTTATCATGAAATAAGGAAATAAATAATAACTTTATTATTGCCTCTAGAGCATCTTTCCTTCAGTCTCCCACTTGCACTAGAGTCAATAATCTAGTTCACATCGCCATGTGATTTAACACCAATAGTTCACATCACCATTTGATTAACACCCATAGTTCACATCATCATGTGACCAACACCCAAAGGGTTTACTAGAGTCAATAATGTAGTTCACATCGCTATGTGATTAACACCCAAAGAGTACTAAGGTGTGATCATGTTTTGTTTGTGAGAGAAGTTTAGTCAGCGGATCGCCACATTCAGATCCGTATGTATTTTGCAAATTTCTATGTCAACAATGCTCGCGCGGAGCTACTCTAGCTAATTGCTCCCATTTTCAATATGTATCCAGATTGAGACTTAGAGTAATCTAGATCAGTGTCAACACTTGCATCGGCGTAACCCTTTACGATTTAACCTTTTGTCACCTCCATAATCGAGAAACATATCCTTATTCCACTAAGGATAATTTTGACCGCTGTCGATGATCTACTCCTAGATCACTATTGTACTCCTTGCCAAAATCTGTGTAGGGTACATACTGACATTCCCTTTCGTAAGTGAGTTTCAAATCCTACCGGCCAACAACAATTAGGAAATTAACCCTCGCTCCCGTCTAAAAGCTAGCTCTAAACATCGAGTAAGGAATATTCGCAAGTTGCCAATGTAGATCGAAAGCCTATACGATAACATTTTCAGCAATTGAACCACCGGAGACATCTTCTAATTTTGTGGAACATCAACAACTAAAAGCTAATGTTAGAAAGTAATATACACTTCTAATATTCAATATCAATCATTTGCCCTGTCCACCCAATGCTGGTCTTATACGGATTAAACATGCCTCATACGTCATCAAGTGGTCCTTAACTTTTCCCAACTTTGGAACAATTGTACGAGTAAAGTAAGAAAGTTGCACTAGAAAAGAGACCACAACATCCCAGGGCTCCAAATTCGGACGGAATGCACTTTCCTACCACTTAAACTAGCCACTACATAACTGTTCCAAACCCTCAGCTTTGTTTTCAAATTTCCCCCGCTCAGTCGAATTACGCTACCAAAATCCAATATTTGTTTGCAATTTGGCCTCCTCGCCAAATTCCTAACACTTCAACTAAAGTAAACAACTATACTTGCATAAAAACCGCCCGGTAAACTTAAGGACTATGGTGGCTTACAACTACCTTAAACCAATACCTGAAAAACCTACTTTTGCAAACTATTGCTACCGAAGGAACTAACCACATAAACCACCGACCAAGTTGGGGTAATTCACGGAAATTCCTAAACCCAACGCAAATCGGTACAAATTAAAGTTGGTCCCTACACCTACCAACCAAAGTAAGCTGTAACGTATGTAATCCCACCTACTCGACATTTCACCCAATAACTCAAAATTTCCACCTTGATGCATGGGAGAGTATTCAAGAAGGAACGAGATATTTCTCGGGGTGCAATCGGGAGATTAGACCTGCGCACCCAGTAGCCGAACCGCAACCTCCAAGCAAACGTTCAGTTGCCCCGGCCCCTGGATTGCGGGAGGCCAAGTGGCCAGGGGGATTCTAGGGAGTGCTCCTAGCTCCAGAAAAGGAAAGACGGGGAAAGGGGGGGCCAGCCATAACAAAACCGAGAACCTGGTGGGGCCCCTGGCCTTAAAAAAGGTGCCCTAAGCCCAAGACTCGTCCTATGGGGGAACCCTTCCAACTGAACTCGAAACAGAAAGCCGGGCCCAATAGGGACGGGGCCCATTTTGTCTTTTTCTCCCCTGAGCCCTTCCTCATAATCCATTCCGGAACCCTCCCCTTTTCCGAAACACCGAAATTAAAAGTTTAATTGCCTTAGGCTTACCTTTAGTTCCATGTGCTGCCCCACTCTACCCCCACTAACCAACAAACTCCTACGTCCTAAGGGACATTTTTGGAATGGTAGACCAACTTGCCTTTGTCGAAATAGGGACCAGGATCGATCTTTCCCTAATACGTAGGCTTTACGGAAAACCTATGCTCTTTGTTCCCTGCATTGGAGTTACTTGCGAGTCGATGTGGCAATACCTTCCATCGAGCAACCTTTATCCAAAATACCCAACAATCTAGGAAATTAATTTAAGAAGTTTGAGGCCCCGGAGTTCTAATCCATTCCATAGAAAGCCTGAGAATCGGCAATTTAACAATGATACGCCGTGGGTAAGGACAATGTTCTCCGGGAGTTTCATACCTCAGCATCAGGAAAAATGTATAAGTCAGAAAAGAAAGGCAACCTTAACTCATCAGCGAGATATGGCATCCAATTTTGATGGATCCCAACAAAGACACATCATGAGTCTTCTAGCTTAGAGGGCATCTTGCAAGGGCTGCCCAGGTCCTTAATGTTGTTCCTTGCTTTTAAAGATGAAAAGGGACTAAAAATTTAATTCTTTGGGCTTTCCTTCAAGGGGTATGGCCATGACCGCCGCGCTTCCTCCTTTTGGCAGGGGCCGAGCGAGGACCAGCAGGCCGGCGGTCTGGGGTTGGAGGCGGGCAGGTTCCCGTTTGCGCGAGGGAGGCGGAGGTCGGGAGATTGGCCTGGAAAATTGGGCGGCCCGTGCCGAGGTTGGGGAGCAAGGGCAGGAGCTAGGGGGGACTGGGGGGCCGAGATTCCGGGGGGCGGGAGTTTAGCGGGAGGTGGTTTGGTTGCCGGGCCACCTCGGTAGGGCATTATGCGGGGGCGGGGTTAATCGCGACGCTGGGAAAGGAGCGACCACGGCCATCGGGGGGTCAGCAAACCCTGGCAAGGACCCTCTGGAGGGGCCGCCCGAGGTGTGGCTAGCTGGAGGGCTCCAGGGGGCGTCGGGGAAGGGGCCAAGGGGCATGAGGGGGCTGGGCGGCCGAGGGGCAGCGTAGGGCGGTGAAGTGCTCTAGGGTGCAAAGTTCGTCTGGGGGCAAGGCGAACCATGTGAAGGTTAATCTGGGGGCAATTTGGTAGGTTAATTAAGAGAAATGAATGTGTTGGGGATCAAGTTAATTAAACACTTTGCCAAAATTTTATAATGGGCATTTTGTATTTAAGGGGTGGTTAAAGAGTGGCAATTTAAAAAAACTTGTTAGTGCAATTTTTAAAATCAAATCTGGAAGAAAGAAAAGGCATTATCATGTACAAAATCCAAACCTTCTGGACCAGGTTTTTGACTCAGTGGAAAGTATGGTCATGAGGCCAAAAATTAGGACATTTAGGAAAATAAGCAGAAAAAGGGAATTGCCAAAATTTAAAACATGATGTAAATTAAAAAAATGTGGGTTAAATAAAGTTGAGTTTCAATAACAATATATTTGATTAAAGGTAAAGGAGTCAAATATTCAATGGAAAGGAATTTTGTAAATTAAAAAAATCCAATTAAATTTGAAAGATTTAATTTCTAAGGGTTAAAATAATGCTAAACTTATGAAAACATTTTAAGGAATTTTAAGGGTATAAAAATCCGAAAACTTAAGAAAACCAATAAATAAATTTTTGGGTAACTTAAAATAAAGGGGGAAAAATCAAACAATAACCAATAGCGGACCAACAAGTACCTTCGGAGACACCAGAGAGCACCTTTATAATCACCAAGTTACGTTGTGACGTTTGGTAGCACACAAAGTGTTCCTCCAGTAAACGGGAGTTGCATAATATCATAGTCATAGGAACATGTATAAGTCATGAAGAAAGCAATAGCAGAATACTAAACGATCGTGTGCTAAGCTAACGGAATGGGTGAAGTCAATCACATCATTCTCCTAATGATGTGATCCCGTTAATCAAATGACAACTCATGTCAATGGCTAGGAAACATAACCATCCTTGATCAACGAGCTAGTCAATTAGAGGCATACTAGTGACACTCTTTTTGTCTATGTATTCACACAAGTATTATGTTTCCGGTTAATACAATTCTAGCATGAATAATAAACATTTATCATGATATAAGGAAATAAATAATAACTTTATTATTGCCTCTAGGGCATATTTCCTTCAGTATCCCACTTGCACTAGAGTCAATAATCTAGTTCACATCACCATGTGATTTAACACCAATAGTTCACATCACCATGTGATTAACACCCATAGTTCACATCGTCATGTGACCAACACCCAAAGGGTTTACTAGAGTCAATAATCTAGTTCACGTCGCTATGTGATTAACACCCAAAGAGTACTAAGGTGTGATCATGTTCTGTTTGTGAGAGAAGTTTAGTCAACGGGTCTGCCACATTCAGATCTGTATGTATTTTGCAAATTTCTATGTCAACAATGCTCTGCACGGAGCTACTCTAGCTAATTGCTCCCACTTTCAGTATGTATCCAGATTGAGACTTAGAGTCATCTGGATCAGTGTCAAAACTTGCAACGACGCAACCCTTTACGACGAACCTTTTTGTCACCTCCATAATCAAGAAACATATCCTTATTCCACTAAGGATATTTTTGACCGTTGTCCAGTGATCTACTCCTAGATCACTATTGTACTCCCTTGCCAAAATTAGGGTAGGGTATACAATAGATCTGGTACATAGCATGGCATACTTTATAGAACCTATCGCTGAGGCATAGGGAATGACTTTCATTCTCTTTCTATCTTCTGCCATGGTCGGGCTTTGAGTCTTACTCCATTTCACACCGTGTAACACAGGCAAGAACTCTTTCTTTGACTGTTCCATTTTGAACTACTTCAAAATCTTTTCAAGGTATGTACTCATTGAAAAAACTTATCAAGCGTTTTGATCTATCTCTATAGATCTTGATGCTCAATATGTAAGCAGCTTCACCGAGGTCTTTCTTTGAAAAACTCCTTTCAAACACTCCTTTATGCTTTGCAGAATAATTCTACATTATTTCCGATCAACAATATGTCATTCACATATACTTATCAAAAATGATGTAGTGCTCCCACTCACTTTCTTGTAAATACAGGCTTCACCGCAAGTGTGTATGAAACTATATGCTTTGATCAACTCATCAAAGCGTATATTCCAACTCCGAGATGCTTGCACCAGTCCATAGATGGATCGCTGGAGCTTGCACATTTTGTCAACACCTTTAGGATCGACAAAACCTTCTGGTTGCATCATATACAACTCTTCTTTAATAAATCCATTAAGGAATGCAGTTTTGTTTATCCATTTGCTAGATTTCATAAAATGCGGCAATTGCTAACATGATTCAGACAGACTTAAGCATAGATACGAGTGAGAAACTCTCATCGTAGTCAACACCTTGAACTTGTCGAAATCCTTTTGCGACAATTCTAGCTTTGTAGATAGTAACACTACTATCAGCGCCCGTCTTCCTCTTGAAGATCCATTTAATCTCAATGGCTCGCCGATCATTGGGCAAGTTAATCAAAGTCCATACTTTGTTCTCATACATGGATCCCATCTCAGATTTCATGGCCTCAAACCATTTCGCGGAATCTGGGCTCATCATCGCTTCCTCATAGTTCGTAGGTTCGTCATGGCCAAGTAACATGACCTCCAGAATAGGATTACTGTACCACTCTGGTGTGGATCTCACTCTAGTTGACCTATGAGGTTCGGTAGTAACTTGATTTGAAGTTACATGATCATCATCATTAGCTTCCTCACTAATTGGTGTACGAGTCACAGGAACAGATTTCTGTGATGAACTACTTTCCAATAAGGGAGCAGGTACAGTTACCTCATCAAGTTCTACTTTACTCCCACACACTTCTTTCGAGAGAAACTCCTTCTCTAGAAAGGATCCATTCTTAGCAACGAATGTCTTGCCTTCGGATCTTTGATAGAAGGTGTACCCAACAGTCTCCTTTGGGTATCCTATGAAGACACATTTTTCTGATTTGGGTTTGAGCTTATCAGGATGAAGCTTTTTCACATAAGCATCACAACCCCAAACTTTAAGAAACAACAACTTTGGTTTCTTGCCAAACCACAGTTCATAAGGCGTCGTCCCAACGGATTTAGATGGTGCCCTAACGTGAATGCAGTTTTCTCTAATGCATAACCCCAAAATGATAGTGGTAAATCGGTAAGATACACCATAGATTGCACTATATCCAATAAAATGCAGTTACGACGTTCGGACACACCATTACACTGTGGTGCTCCAGGTGGCGTGAGTTGCGAAACTATTTCACATTGTTTTAACTGAAGGCCAAACTCATAACTCAAATATTTTACCTCTGCGATCATATCGCAGAAACTTTTATTTTTCTTGTTACGATGATTCTCCATTTCACTCTGAAATTCTTTGAACTTTTCAAATGTTTCAGACTTGTGTTTCATCAAGTAGATATACCCATATCTGCTCAAATCATCTGTGAAGGTCAGAAAACAACGATACTTGCCGTAAGCCTAACACTCATCAGACCGCATACATCAGTATGTATTATTTCCAATAAGTCAGTTGCTCGCTCCATTGTTCCGGAGAACGGAGTCTTAGTCATCTTGCCCATGAGGCATGGTTCGCAAGCATCAAGTGATTCCAAAAGTCCATCAGCATGGAGTTTCTTCATGCGCTTTACACCAATATGACCTAAACGGCAGTGCCACAAATAAGTTGCACTATCATTATTAACTTTGCATCTTTTGGCTTCAATATTATGAAAATGTGTATCACCACGATCGAGATCCAACAAACCATTTTCATTGGGTGTATGACCATAGAAGGTTTTATTCATGTACATAGAACAACAATTATTCTCTAACTTAAATGAATAACCGTATTGCAATAAACATGATCAAATCATATTCATGCTCAATGCAAACACCAAATAACACTTATTTAGGTTCAACACTAATCTCGAAAGTATAGGGAGTGTGCTATGATGATCATATCAATCTTGGAATTCATTCCAACACACATCGTCACCTCGCCCTTAACTAGTTTCTGTTCATTCTGCAACTCCCGTTTCGAGTTACTACTCTTAGCAACTGAACCAGTATCAAATGCCGAGGGGTTGCTATAATCACTAGTAAAGTACAACTCAATATCATGTATATCAAATATACCTTTGTTCACTTTGCCATCCTTCTTATCTGCCAAATACTTGGGGCAGTTCCGCTTCCAGTGACCAGTCCCTTTGTAGTAGAAGCACTTAGTCTCAGGCTTAGGTCCAGAGTTGGGCTTCTTCACTTGAGCAGCAACTTGCTTGCCGTTCTTCTTGAAGTTCCCCTTCTTCCCTTTGCCCTTTGTCTAGAAAATAGTGGTCTTGTCAACCAACAACACTTGATGTTTTTCTTGATTTCTACCTTCGACGATTTTAGCATCGCGAAGAGCTTGGGAATTGTTTTCGTCATCCCTTGCATATTATAGTTCATCACGAAGTTCTACTAACTTGGTGATGGTGACTAGAGAATTCTATCAATCACTATTTTATCTGGAAGATTAACTCCTACTTGATTCAAGCGATTGTAGTACCCAGACAATCTGAGCACATGCTCACTACTTGAGCTATTCTCCTCCATCTTTTAGCTATAGAACTTGTTGGAGACTTCATATCTCTCAAGTTGGGTATTTGCTTGAAATATTAACTTCAACTCCTGGAACATCTCATATGGTCCATGAAGTTCAAAACGTATTTGAAGTCCCGATTCTAAGCTGTTAAGCATGGTGCACTAAACTATCAAGTAGTCATCATATTGAGCTAGCCAAACGTTCATAACGTCTGCATCTGCTCCTGCAATAGGTCTGTCACCTAGCGGTGCATCAAGGACATAATTCTTCTGTGCAGCAATGTGGATAATCCTCAGATTACGGCTCCAATCTGCATCATTGCTACTAACATCTTTCAACTCAGTTTTCTCTAGGAACATATCAAAATAAAACAGGGGAGCTAAACGCGAGCTATTGATCTACAGCATAGATATGCTAATACTACCAGGACTAAGTTCATGATAAATTAAAGTTCAATTAATCATATTACTTAAGAACTCCCACTTAGATAGACATCCCTCTAATCCTCTAAGTGATCACGTGATCCAAATCAACTAAACCATGTCCGATCATCACGTGAGATGGAGTATTTTCAATGGTGAACATCACTATGTTGATCATATCTACTATATGATTCACGCTCGACCTTTCGGTCTCAGTGTTCCGAGGCCATATCTGTTATATGCTAGGCTCATCAAGTTTAACCTGAGTATTCCGCGTGTGCAACTGTTTTGCACCCGTTGTATTTGAACGTAGAGCCTATCACACCTGATCATCACGTGGTGTCTCAGCACGAAGAACTTTCGCAACGGTGCATACTCAGGGAGAACACTTATACCTTGATAATTTAGTGAGAGATCATCTTATAATGCTACCGTCAATCAAAGCAAGATAAGATGCATAAAAGATAAACATCACATGCAATCAATATAGTGATATGATATGGCCATCATCATCTTGTGCTTGTGATCTCCATCTCCGAAGCACCGTCATGATCACCATCGTCACCGGCGCAACACCTTGATCTCCATCGTAGCATCGTTGTCGTCTCGCCAATCTTATGCTTCTACGACTATCGCTACCGCTTAGTGATAAAGTAAAGCATTACAGGGAGATTGCATTGCATACAATGAAGAGACAACCATATGGCTCCTGCCAGTTGCCGATAACTCAGTTACAAAACATGATCATCTCATACAATAAAATTTAGCATCATGTCTTGACCATATCTAATCACAACATGCCCTGAAAAAACAAGTTATACGTCCTCTACTTTGTTGTTGCAAATTTTACGTGGCTGCTACGGGCTTAGCAAGAACCGTTCTTAACTACGCATCAAAACCACAACGATAGTTTGTCAAGTTGGTGCTGTTTTAACCTTCGCAAGGACCGGGCGTAGCCACACTCGGTTCAACTAAAGTTGGAGAAACCGACACTCGCCAGCCACCGTGTGCAAAGCACGCCGGTAGAACCAGTCTCGCGAAGCGTACACGTAATGTCGGTCCGGGCCGCTTCATCCAACAATACCGCCAACCAAAGTATGACATGTTTGGTAAGCGGTATGACTTATATCGCCCACAACTCATTTGTGTTCTACTCGTGCATATGACATCTACGCATAAAACCAGGCTCGGATGCCACTGTTGGGGAACGTAGTAATTTCAAAAATTTCCTACGCACACACAGGATCATGGTGATGCATAGCAACGAGAGGGGAGAGTGTGTCCACGTACCCTCGTAGACCGAAAGCAGAATCGTTAGCATAATGCGGTTGATGTAGTCGTACGTCTTCACTATCCGACCGATCAAGTAGCGAACGCACGACACCTCCGAGTTCTGCACACGTTCAACTCGATGACGTCCCTCGAACTCCGATCTAGCCGAGCTTTGAGGGAGAGTTCCGTCAGCACGACGGCGTGGTGACGATGATGATGTTCTGCCGACGCAGGGCTTCGCCTAAGCACCGCTACGATATAATCGAGGTGGATTATGGTGGAGGGGGGCACCGCACACGGCTAAGAGATTGAGAGATCAATTGTTGTGTCTCCAAGGGGTGCCCCCCTCCCCGTATATAAAGGAGTGGAGGAGGGGGAGGGCCGGCCCTCTCTATGGCGCGCCCTAGGAGGAGTCCTACTCCCACCGGGAGTAGGATTCCCCCCATTCCAAGTAGTAGGAGTAGGAGTCAAGGAAAGGGGAGAGAGAAGAGAAGGAAGGAGGGGGGCGCCCAGCCTCTCCTCTCTCTTTCCCCTAAAGCCCAATAAGGCCCATATACTTCCCGACGAATTCTCGTAACTCTCCGGTACTCCGAAAAATACCCGAATCACTCGGAACCTTTCCGATGTCCGAATATAGTCGTCCAATATATCGATCTTTACGTCTCGACTATTTCGAGACTCCTCGTCATGTCCCCGATCTCATCCAGGACTCCGAACTACCTTCAGTACATCAAAACACATAAACTCATAATATAACCGTCATCGAACTTTAAGTGTGCGGACCTTACGGGTTCGGGAACAATGTAGACATGACCGAGACACATCTCCGGTCAATAACCAATAGCGGAACCTGGATGCTCATATTGGCTCCCACATATTCTACGAAGATCTTTATCGGTCGAACCGCATAACAACAAACGTTGTTCCCTTTGTCATCGGTATGTTACTTGTCTGAGATTCGATCATCGGTATCTCAATACCTAGTTCAATCTCATTACCGGCAAGTCTCTTTACTCGTTCTGTAATACATCATCCCACAACTAACTCATTAGTTGCAATGCTTGCAAGGCTTATAGTGATGTGCATTACCGAGTGGGCCTAGAGATACCTCTCTGACAATCGGAGTGACAAATCCTAATCTCGAAATACGCCAACCCAACAAGTACCTTCGGAGACACCAGAGAGCACCTTCATAATCACCCGATTCGCCAGACGTTTGGTAGCACACAAAGTGTTCCTCCAGTAAACGGGAGTTGCATAATCTCATAGTCATAGGAATATGTATAAGTCATGAAGAAAGCAATAGCAGAATACTAAACGATCATGTGCTAAGCTAATGGAATGGGTCAAGTCAATCACATCATTCTCCTAATGATGTGATCCCGTTAATCAAATGACAACTCATGTCAATGGCTAGGAAATATAACCATCCTTGATCAACGAGCTAGTCAAGTAGAGGCATACTAGTGACACTCTATTTGTCTATGTATTCACACAAGTATTGTGTTTCCGGTTAATACAATTCTAGCATGAATAATAAACATTTATCATGATATAAGGAAATAAATAATAACTTTATTATTGCCTCTAGGGCATATTTCCTTCAGTCTCCCACTTGCACTAGAGTCAATAATCTAGTTCACATCACCATGTGATTTAACACCAATAGTTCACATCACCATGTGATTAACACCCATAGTTCACATCGTCATGTGACCAACACCCAAAGGGTTTACTAGAGTCAATAATCTAGTTCACGTCGCTATGTGATTAACACCCAAAGAGTACTAAGGTGTGATCATGTTTTGTTTGTGAGAGAAGTTTAGTCAACGGGTCTGCCACATTCAGATCTGTATGTATTTTGCAAATTTCTATGTCAACAATGCTCTGCACGGAGCTACTCTAGCTAATTGCTCCCACTTTCAATATGTATCCAGATTGAGACTTAGAGTCAGCTGGATCAGTGTCAAAACTTGCATCGATGTAACCCTTTACGACGAACCTTTTTGTCACCTCCATAATCAAGAAACATATCCTTATTCCACTAAGGATATTTTTGACCGTTGTCCAGTGATCTACTCCTAGATCACTATTGTACTCCCTTGCCAAAATTAGTGTAGGGTATACAATAGATCTGATACATAGCATGACATACTTTATAGAACCTATGGCTGAGGCATAGGGAATGACTTTCATTCTCTTTCTATCCTCTGCCGTGGTCGGGCTTTGAGTCTTACTCAATTTCACACCTTGTAACACAGGCAAGAACTCTTTCTTTGACTGTTCCATTTTGAACTACTTCAAAATCTTTTCAAGGTATGTACTCATTGAAAAAACTTATCAAGCGTTTTGATCTATCTCTATAGATCTTGATGCTCAATATGTAAGCAGCTTCACGGAGGTCTTTCTTTGAAAAACTCCTTTCAAACACTCCTTTATGCTTTGCAGGATAATTCTACATTATTTCCGATCAAAAATATGTCATTCACATATACTTATCAGAAATGATGTAGTGCTCCCATTCACTTTCTTGTAAATACATGCTGCACCGGAAGTGTGTATAAAACTATATGCTTTGATCAACTCATCAAAGCGTATATTCCAACTCCGAGATGCTTGCACCAGTCCATAGATGGATCGCTGGAGCTTGCACATTTTGTCAACACCTTTAGGATCGACAAAACCTTCTGGTTGCATCATATACAACTCTTCTTTAATAAATCCATTAAGGAATGCAATTTTGTTTATCCATTTGCCAGATTTCATAAAATGCGGCAATTGCTAACATGATTCAGACAGACTTAAGCATAGATACGAGTGAGAAACTCTCATCGTAGTCAACACCTTGAACTTGTCGAAAACCTTTTGCGACAATTCTAGCTTTGTAGATAGTAACACTACTATCGCGCTGCCTTCCTCTTGAAGATCCATTTAATCTCAATGGCTCGCCGATCATTGGGCAAGTCAATCAAAGTCCATACTTTGTTCTCATACATGGATCCCATCTCAGATTTCATGGCCTCAAACCATTTCGCGGAATCTGGGCTCATCATCGCTTCCTCATAGTTCGTAGGTTCGTCATGGTCAAGTAACATGACCTCCAGAATAGGATTACCGTACTACTCTGGTGTGGATCTCACTCTGGTTGACCTATGAGGTTCAGTAGTAACTTGATTTGAAGTTACATGATCATCATCATTAGCTTCCTCATTAACTGGTGTAGGATTCATAGGAACAGATTTATGTGATGAACTACTTTCCAATAAGGGAGCATGTACAGTTACCTCATCAAGTTCTACTTTACTCCCACTCACTTCTTTCGAGAGAAAATCCTTCTCTAGAAAGGATCCATTCTTAGCAACGAATGTCCTGCCTTCGGATCGGTGATAGAAGGTGTACCCAACAGTCTCCTTTGGGTATCCTATGAAGACACATTTTTCCGATTTGGGTTTGAGCTTATCAGGATGAAGCTTTTTCACATAAGCATCACAACCCCAAACTTTAAGAAACGAAAACTTTGGTTTCTTGCCAAACCACAGTTCATAAGGCGTCGTCTCAACGGATTTAGATGGTGCCCTCACATTGTTTTAATCAAGACCAAACTCAGAACTCAAATACTCTTCTCCATGATCAGATCAGAAACTTTATTTTCTTGTTATGATGATTTTCAACTTCTCTGAATTTTTTGAACTTTTCAAATGTTTCGACTTATGCTTCATTAAGTAGATATACCCATATCTGCTCAAATCGTCTGTGAAGGTCAGAAATAATGATACTTGTCGTAGCCTTAATATTCATCGGACCACATACATCAGGATGTATGATTTCCAACAAATCTGTTGCTCGCTCCGTTGTTCCGAGAACGGAGTCTTAGTCATCTTGCCCATGAGGCATGGTTCGCAAGCATAAAGTGATTCATAATCAAGTGATTCAAAAGTCCATTAGCATGGAGTTTCTTCATGTGCTTTACACCAATATGACTCTAAGCGGCAGTGCCACAAACAAGTTGCACTATCATTATTAACTTTGCATCTTTTGGTTTCAATATTATGATTATGTGTATCACTACGATCGAGATCCAACGAACCATTTTCATTGGGTGTGTAACCATATAAGGTTTTATTCATGTAAATAGAACAACAATTTATTCTCTTACTTAAATGAATAATCAGATTGCAATAAACATGATCAAATCATATTCATACTCAACGCAAACACCAAATAACACTTATTTAGGTTCAACATTAATCCCAAAGTATAGGGAGGTATGATGATGATCATATCAATCCGGAACCACTTCCAACACACATCATTACTTCACCCTTAACTAGTCTCTGCTCATTCTGCAACTCCTGCTTGAAAGTTACTACTCTTAGCAACCGAACCAGATCAAATACCGAGGGGTTGCTACGAACACTAGTAAAATACACATCAATAATCTGTATATCAAATATACCTTTGTTCACTTTGCCATCCTTCTTATCCGCCAAATACTTGGGGTAGTTCCGCTTCTAGTGACCAGTCCCTTTGCATTAGAAGCACTCGGCCTCGTGCTTAGGTCCAGACTTGGGCTTCTTCACTTGAGCAGCAACTTGCTTGCCGCTCTTCTTGAAGTTCCTCCTTCCCTTTGCCCTTTTCTTGAAACTAGTGGTCTTGTCAACTATCAACACTTGATGTTTCTCTTGATTTCTACCTTCGCCGATTTCAGCATCACGAAGAGCTTGGGAATCGCTTCCGTTATCCCTTGCATATTATAGTTCATCACGAAGTTCTACTAACTTGGTGATGGTGACTAGAGAATTTTGTCAATCACTATATTATCCGGAAGATTAACTCCCACTTGATTCAAGCGATTGTAGTACCTGCATAATCTGAGCACATGCTCACCGCTTGAGCTATTCTCCTCCATCTTCTAGCTATAGAACTTGTTGGAGACTTCATATCTCTCAACTCGGTATTTGCTTGAAATATTAACTTCAACTCCTGGAACATCTCATATGGTCCATGACGCTCAAAACGCCTTTGAAGTCCCGATTCTAAGCCGCTAAGCATGGTGCACTAAACTATCAAGTAGTCATCATATTGAGCTAGCCAAACGCTCATAACGCCTCAGATCCGCTTCCTGCAATATGTCCGCTACCTAGCGTGCATCAAGGACATAATTTTTCAGGCAGCAATGAGGATAAACCTCAGATCACGGATCCAATCCGCATCATTGCTACTAACATTTTTCAACTTAGTTTTTCTCTAGGAACATATCAAAAATAAAACAGGGGAGCTAAATGCGAGCTATTGATCTACAACATAGATATGCTAATACTACAGGACTAAGTTCATGATAAATTTAAGTTCAATTAATCATATTACTTAAGAACTCCCACTTAGATAGACATCCTCTAATCTTCTAAGTGATCACGTGATCCATATCAACTAAACCATGTCCGATCATCACGTAAGATGGAGTAGTTTCAATGGTGAACATCACTATGTTGATCATATCTACTATATGATTCACGCCGACCTTTCAGCTCTCGTGTTCCTAGGCCATATCTGCTACATGCTAGGCTCACAAGTTTAACTCTGAGTATTCCGGTGCAACTGTTTTGCACCCATAGTATTTGAACGTAGAGCCTATCACACCCGATCATCACGCGGTGTCTCAAAGACGAAGAACTTTCGAACGGTGCATACTGTGAGAACACTTATACCTTGATAATTTAGTGAGAGATCATCTTATAAAGCTACCGCCAACTAAGCAAAATAAGATGTATGAAAGATAAACATCACATGCAATCAAAATATGTGACATGATATGGCCATCATCATCTTGTGCCTTTGATCTCCATCTCCAAAGCATCGCCATGATTTCCATCGTCACCGCATGACACCATGATCTCCATCATCTTGATCTATATCAATGTGTCGTCACATCATCGTCTCGCCAACTATTGCTCTTGTAACTATTGCTATCGTGACAGCGATAAAGTAAAGCAATTATTTGGCGCTTGCATCTTATGCAATAAAGAGACAACCATAAGGCTTCCGCCATTGCCGATAACTTCAACAAAACATGATCATCTCATACAACAACTTATATCTCATCACATCTTGACCATATCACATCACAACATGCCCTGTAAAAACAAGTTAGACGTCCTCTACTTTGTTGTTGCAAGTTTTACGTGGCTGCTACGGGCTTAGCAAGAACCGTTTTACCTACGCATCAAAACCACAACGATAGTTTGTCAAGTTGGTGCTGTTTTAACTTCGCAAGGACCGGCGAGCACACTCGGTTCAACTAAAGTTGAGAAACCGACACCGCTAGTCACCTGTGCAAAGCACGGCGGTAAAACCAGTCTCGCCAGAAGCGCACGGTAATGTCGGTCCGGCCGCTTCATCCAACAATACCGCCAACCAAAGTATGACATGCTGGTAAGCAATATGACTTATATCGCCCACAACTCACTTGTGTTCTACTCGTGCATATAACATCAACACATAAAACCTAGGCTCGATGCCACTGTTGGGGAACGAGTAATTTCAAAAATTTCCACGCACACGCAAGATCATGGTGATGCATAACAATGAGAGGGAGAGTGTGTCCACGCACTGTGAGACCGAAAGCGAAGCGTTATGACAACGCTGTTGATGTAGTCGACGCCTTCACAATCCGACCGATCCAAGCACCGAATGTACGGCACCTCCGTGTTCTGCACACGCTCAGCTCGATGACGATCCCCGGACCGATCCAGCAGGGTGTCGGGATGAGTTACGCCAAGACGACGGCGCAGGACGATGATGATGTTCTATCGACGCAGGGCTTCGCCAAACTCCGCGACGATATGACCGTGGTGGAATATGGTGGAGGGGGCACCGCACACGGCTAAGGAATGATCACGAAGATCAACTTGTGTCTTCTAGGGTGCCCCTGCCCCGTATATAAAGGAGCAAGAGGGGAGGCTGGCCGCCCTAGGGGTGCGCAGAAGGAGGGGAGTCCTCCTCCTAGTGGGAGTAGGACTCCCTTTCCTAGTCCAACTAGGAAGAGAGAGGGGAAGGAAAGAGAAGGAGAGGAGAGGAAGAGGACCGCGCCTCCCTAGTCCAATTCGACTCCTCATGGGGGCGCCCACCTCCCGGACTGCTGCCCTCTCTCTCCTCAGCCCACTAAGGCCCAATACTTCGGGGTTCCGTAACCCTCCGCAGACCGTTTTCTCCAAATCACCCGAACACTTCCAAGGTCCGAATATAGTCGTCCAATATATCAATCTTTATGTCTCGACCATTTCGAGACTCCTCGTCATCTCCGTGATCACATCCGGACTCAACAACCTTCGTACATCAAAACATAAACTCATAATAAAACTGTCATCGTAACGTTAAGCGGGGACCCTACGGTTCGAGAACTATGTAGACATGACCTAGAACTATTCTCGGTCAATAACCAATAGCGAACCTGGATGCTCATATTGGCTCCTACATATTCTACGAAGATCTTTATCGGTCAAACCGCATAACAACATACGTTGTTCCCTTTGTCATCGGTATGTTACTTGCCCGAGATTCGATCGTCGGTATCTCAATACCTAGTTCAATCTCGCTATCGGAAGTCTTTACTCGCTCTGTAATACATCATCCCAAATAACTCATTAGTTGCAATGCTTGCAAGGCTTAAGTGATGTGTATTACCGAGAGGGCCCAGAGATACCTCTCCGACATTCGGAGTGACAAATCCTAATCTCAAATACGCAAACCCAACAAGTACCTTCGAGACACCTCTAGAGCAACTTTATAATCACCCAGCTACGCTGTAGACGCTTGGTAGCACACAAAGTGTTCCTCCGTAAACAGGAGTTGCATAATCTCATAGTCATAGGAATATGTATAAGTCATGAAGAAAGCCATAGCAACATACTTAAACGATCGAAAAGCTTGCTAACGGAATGGGTCATGTCAATCACATAATTCTCCTAATGATGTGATCTCGTTAATCAAATGACAACTCATGTCTATGGCTAGGAAACTTAACGATCTTTGATCAACGAGCTAGTCAAGTAGAGGCATACTAGTGACACTGCTTGTCTATGTATTCACACATGTATTATGTTTCCGGTTAATACAATTCTAGCATGAATAATAAACATTTATCATGAAATAAGGAAATAAATAATAACTTTATTATTGCCTCTAGAGCATCTTTCCTTCACAAGTGATTGTGGGCTGGGGAATTGAGGACTTGGGCTACTATGGTTCCCGATCGCGTTTGAGGGGCTGGAGCGTGCCTCGCAAGGTCGAGGGGAGTCGGTGGTGGCGCTCGAAGGACTAGGGGACTCCGCCACGACTTAATTTAGCCGAG
The DNA here is from genome assembly GCA_021605205.1 of Aegilops longissima. Classification (NCBI taxonomy): domain Eukaryota; kingdom Viridiplantae; phylum Streptophyta; class Magnoliopsida; order Poales; family Poaceae; genus Aegilops; species Aegilops longissima. The sequence continues at coordinate 4,645 of JAHIAM010007568.1, read as the reverse complement.
GGACGGCGATGTACCGGGTCGCCGAGGCGGGAAGACGATGGTTTCGTAAGAATTTGAGGGTGAGGGGCACTACCATTCCTTGCCGGAGGATGCTCGAGCAAGGTCTGGGGCCATTTATAGGTTCACGAACGGTTCAGATAAGATCGCTGCCGACGGCTTTCGCAAGAGCGACGGTCAGCGCATTTACCAGGCGGAAGCTATGATTCGCTTGGAGATAAGGACGCCTCGTCACGGCAGGGCAGCCGCGAGGAGTTGTGGCTTTCCGGCGGCTCATGGCGCGTATCGTGGACGCCGTGTGCCGCCGAGAGGGCACCGACGGGCGCGCTGTAGGGCGCCATGTGCTTGGAGTGTTCTCGGAGTGGTCGATGGGCGTGCGTCAAAGAGGGGGGGCAAAGGTGGTATAGGCAGTAACGCGGGCGGCTTTGTATGGCAGGTAAACGTAAGCGCCCTGGCGCCAAGAGCAGAGCACGCGACATGCTCCGATAGAATGGTGTGGCCTAGAGTGTTTTGAGCGAGGTTGGTAATTAATGTGACTAGGTTAGAGATTGCAATGAGATTAATGGACATGGTGGTTAGGTCAGGATCAAGTTTATAATGCAAATTAAAATTCATACTGTATCTGCATACACACAAAGTGTTTGCTTTAATGCCATGGGCATCTAGGCAACTCTTGGTGGCCAATTTTCCATATCGTGGTCTCTTTTAGGTTTAGAAGATGGTAAGGTTGTTTTTAAAAAATGTAAACTTGTTAGTGCAAGTTTTTCAGAAAATCAAATCTGGACAGAAAGAAAATGGCATTATTGCATGTACTAAAATATTCCAATGGACCCAATCTCCGGACTTCGTGGTTTGGTAGGTGTACTACAAGCATGAGAAAGCCTCATGGTCACTAGAGCAAAATAATTAGGGATGCAGTAGAAAACATCGAATCGGGCCGCAGTAGCAAAGAGGATGATTTGCTCAAAATTGTCAAAGAACATCAAGGTTAATGTATAAAGTTGAATAATATAATACTACTAACAACCCATAATTTTGGTGGAGGCTTTAAAGAAATAATTAACTAGGTTAGAAAAGTAATTTTATCAATCTGACCAGTTTTGAAAACTTGGGGTAGAGCTCAAAATATCAATGGATAAGAGATATTTTTGCATCAAATTGATTTAAAAACATCACATGGCATCCCCAAATTTTGAAGAGAATTTTAAAGGATTTTCCGAAGTGTTGTAGTGCCTAACTTGGTGATGGTGACTAGAGAATTTTGTCAATCACTATATTATCTGGAAGATTAACTCCCACTTGATTCAAGCGATTGTAGTACCCAGACAATCTGAGCACATGCTCACTGCTTGAGCTATTCTCCTCCATCTTCTAGCTATAGAACTTGTTGGAGACTTCATATCTCTCAACTCGGGTATTTGCTTGAAATATTAACTTCAACTCCTGGAACATCTCATATGGTCCATGACGCTCAAAACGTCTTTGAAGTCCCGATTCTAAGCCGTTAAGCATGGTGCACTAAACTATCAAGTAGTCATCATATTGAGCTAGCCAAACGTTCATAACGTCTGCATCTGCTCCTGCAATATGTCTGTCACCTAGCGGTGCATCAAGGACATAATTTTTCTGTGCAGCAATGAGGATAAACCTCAGATCACGGATCCAATCCGCATCATTGCTACTAACATTTTCAACTTAGTTTTCTCTAGGAACATATCAAAAATAAAACAGGGGAGCTAAATGCGAGCTATTGATCTACAACATAGATATGCTAATACTACCAGGACTAAGTTCATGATAAATTTAAGTTCAATTAATCATATTACTTAAGAACTCCCACTTAGATAGACATCCCTCTAATCTTCTAAGTGATCACGTGATCCATATCAACTAAACCATGTCCGATCATCACGTAAGATGGAGTAGTTTCAATGGTGAACATCACTATGTTGATCATATCTACTATATGATTCACGCTCGACCTTTCAGTCTCCGTGTTCCTAGGCCATATCTGTTACATGCTAGGCTCGTCAAGTTTAACCTGAGTATTCCGCGTGTGCAACTGTTTTGCACCCATAGTATTTGAACGTAGAGCCTATCACACCCGATCATCACGTGGTGTCTCAAAGACGAAGAACTTTCATAACGGTGCATACTCGGGAGAACACTTATACCTTGATAATTTAGTGAGAGATCATCTTATAAAGCTACCGCCGAACTAAGCAAAATAAGATGTATGAAAGATAAACATCACATGCAATCAAAATATGTGACATGATATGGCCATCATCATCTTGTGCCTTTGATCTCCATCTCCAAAGCATCGTCATGATTTCCATCGTCACCGGCATGACACCATGATCTCCATCATCTTGATCTATATCAATGTGTCGTCACATCATCGTCTCGCCAACTATTGCTCTTGCAACTATTGCTATCGCATAGCGATAAAGTAAAGCAATTATTTGGCGCTTGCATCTTATGCAATAAAGAGACAACCATAAGGCTTCGCCATTGCGATAACTTCAACAAAACATGATCATCTCATACAACAACTTATATCTCATCACATCTTGACCATATCACATCACAACATGCCCTGTAAAAACAAGTTAGGCGTCCTCTACTTTGTTGTTGCAAGTTTTACGTGGCTGCTACGGGCTTAGCAAGAACCGTTCTTACCTCGCATCAAAACCACAACGATAGTTTGTCAAGTTGGTGCTGTTTTAACCTTCGCAAGGACCGGGCGTAGCCACACTCGGTTCAACTAAAGTTGGAGAAACCGACACCGCTAGTCACCGTGTGCAAAGCACGGCGGTAAAACCAGTCTCGCGTAAGCGTACGGTAATGTCGGTCCGGGCCGCTTCATCCAACAATACCGCCGAACCAAAGTATGACATGCTGGTAAGCAATATGACTTATATCGCCCACAACTCACTTGTGTTCTACTCGTGCATATAACATCAACACATAAAACCTAGGCTCGGATGCCACTGTTGGGGAACGTAGTAATTTCAAAAATTTCCCTCGCACACGCAAGATCATGGTGATGCATAACAATGAGAGGGAGAGTGTGTCCACGTACCCTCGTAGACCGAAAGCGGAAGCGTTATGACAACGCGGTTGATGTAGTCGTACGTCTTCACAATCCGACCGATCCAAGCACCGAATGTACGGCACCTCCGTGTTCTGCACACGTTCAGCTCGATGACGATCCCCGGACTCCGATCCAGCAGGGTGTCGGGGATGAGTTACGTCAGCACGACGGCGTGGTGACGATGATGATGTTCTACCGACGCAGGGCTTCGCCTAAACTCCGCGACGATATGACCGTGGTGGAATATGGTGGAGGGGGGCACCGCACACGGCTAAGGAATGATCACGAAGATCAACTTGTGTCTTCTAGGGTGCCCCCTGCCCCCGTATATAAAGGAGCAAGAGGGGAGGCTGGCCGGCCCTAGGGGGCGCGCCAAGGAGGGGGGAGTCCTCCTCCTAGTGGGAGTAGGACTCCCCTTTCCTAGTCCAACTAGGAAGAGAGAGGGGGAAGGAAAGAGAAGGAGAGGGAGAGGGAAAGAGGGACCGCGCGCCCCCTCCCTAGTCCAATTCGGACTCCTCATGGGGGCGCTCCACCTCCTGGACTGCTGCCCTCTCTCTCCCCTCAGGCCCACTAAGGCCCAATACTTCCCCGGGGGGTTCCGGTAACCCCTCCGGCACTCCGGTTTTCTCCGAAATCACCCGGAACACTTCCAGTGTCCGAATATAGTCGTCCAATATATCAATCTTTATGTCTCGACCATTTCGAGACTCCTCGTCATCTCCGTGATCACATCCGGGACTCCGAACAACCTTCGGTACATCAAAACATAAACTCATAATAAAACTGTCATCGTAACGTTAAGCGTGCGGACCCTACGGGTTCGAGAACTATGTAGACATGACCTAGAACTATTCTCGGTCAATAACCAATAGCGGAACCTGGATGCTCATATTGGCTCCTACATATTCTACGAAGATCTTTATCGGTCAAACCGCATAACAACATACGTTGTTCCCTTTGTCATCGGTATGTTACTTGCCCGAGATTCGATCGTCGGTATCTCAATACCTAGTTCAATCTCGTTACCGGGAAGTCTCTTTACTCGTTCTGTAATACATCATCCCTCAAATAACTCATTAGTTGCAATGCTTGCAAGGCTTAAGTGATGTGTATTACCGACAGGGCCCAGAGATACCTCTCCGACATTCGGAGTGACAAATCCTAATCTCGAAATACGCAAACCCAACAAGTACCTTCGGAGACACCTCTAGAGCAACTTTATAATCACCCAGTTACGTTGTGACGTTTGGTAGCACACAAAGTGTTCCTCCGGTAAACAGGAGTTGCATAATCTCATAGTCATAGGAATATGTATAAGTCATGAAGAAAGCCATAGCAACATACTTAAACGATCGAGTGCTAAGCTAACGGAATGGGTCATGTCAATCACATAATTCTCCTAATGATGTGATCTCGTTAATCAAATGACAACTCATGTGTATGGCTAGGAAACTTAACGATCTTTGATCAACGAGCTAGTCAAGTAGAGGCATACTAGTGACACTCTGTTTGTCTATGTATTCACACATGTATTATGTTTCCGGTTAATAC